>CM019067.1:127425237-127450237 GCA_009667805.1 Leptobrachium leishanense
GAGGTTTGGTATCACACGTTGTTGTAGGTGAAATTTGGAATCTAGTGATCACCAGTAGGGATGAGCTGTTCGGTTCGATCTGTTCAGAATTCGCATCGAACATCATCCATTCGTCTGTCCGCAAACCTCCGAACATTTCCGCGTGTTAGGTTCGAGTTCGGCCACAATGCACCACAATGGACCACAATGCACTTTTCCACTGGCCTGAAGCTTGTAATTGGCTACAGCCTTGCACCTGACCACAGGTCAGGTGCAAGACTATGCCAATCATGGCTCAGAGTCCTGATTGGGCAAATTTTGCCCAAACATGGGCTCACAGAGCTAAGTCCCGCAGCACACTATATAAGGCTTCACACAGCCCCAGCACGTGTTTTTTGAGAGGAGATTGTTCTGTTAGTGTGTCTTGTCAGTGCCAGCAGCTATCGGGGAGGTCTCACTTCTACAAGATATCTGGGAATTGTTGTAATCTGTGTGTTCTCACTGCCAGCAGCTATTGGGGGTCTCACTTCTACAAGATATCTGGGAATTGTAGTAATCTGTGTGTTCTCACTGCCAGCAGCTATTGGAGGGGGGTCTCACTTCTACAAGAAATCTGGGAATTGTTGTAATCTGTGTGTTCTCACTGCCAGCAGCTATTGGGGGGTCTCTCACTTCTATCAGATATCTGGGAATTGTAATCTGTGTCCTTTCACTGCCACCCATCAGGGGGTCTCACTGATTTATAGGAGGATCCTGGGAATTGTAATTTGTGTCTTGTCACTGCCACCCATCTGGGGGTCTCAATGGTTTCTGGGAATTTTAATCTGTGTCTTGTCACTGGCTGCCAGCTATTAAGGTGTCTCACTGAGTTATACCAGAGTTCTGGAAATCTTTAATCTAGATAACACAGTTGAGTCAGAGTTCTGTATATCTTTAATCTATATATCACTCACCATGTCAGAAAGACCAAAAAGGACAGGCAGACGCTCCCAGACACAGATAAGAGGGCAAGAAGCCTCTGTGTCGGGAGGCTGTGCCTCTGGTCGTCGTGGACGTGGTGCATCCTCTGCAGGGGCACGTTTGTCCTTTCTAACTGGTGCTGGCCATCTTAAGCAGCAGCAACATACAGAGGATTTGCAGGATTGGCTAATCAGGCCATCCTCATCCTCCGAGTCCTCTGTCAGCAAGGCTTGTAGTGGTTTACAGTCCACCTCAGCTGCCAAAAAATCTAATTCAGCATCCATGTCCACAGCTACTCCTGCCGTAGCCTCAATATCACACACGGAGGAGTCAGCTGAATTGTTTGACTACAATGACAGTGACATGCTGCTTGAGGATGTGCAGCAACTACAGTGCTCTGAATCAATCTCTGAGGTTGAGGAAGGGAGTATAATCAACCTAGAGGAAGGGGGTGCCAGTGACACACAAATAACTGGCACTCATGTTGCCCCAGCAGCAGCAGCATACTGCCAAGTTGGTGCCATTGACGAGGAGATGGGGGTGATGACGATGATGAGGTCACTGACTCCACCTGGGTGCCTGATCGAACAGAGGAGTCAAGGGAGGAGGAGGAGGCACAACAAAAACGAGGCAGAACCTCCTCTATGACCAACCGTAGCCAGTCCAAGGCATCAGAAGTCACAGCTGCTCAGGTGCAGAGCACTGTTGTCTCAAAGCACATGTATAGGAAGTCTGCTGTCTGGGAGTTCTTTAAGAAATGTGCAGCAGACCGCACCGTTGCTATTTGTAATCTATGTCAGATGAGGATCAAGCGTGGAAAAGACATCCCACGCTTGTGTACCATGTGCTTGAGGCGACATATGACCACCTGCCACGCATCCCATTGGCACAACACTTTGCATAGGTCCTCCTCCTCCTCATCTGTCTCTACCCCACTATATGTCCTGCCATGTCATTGCCTACAACCTCCACTGACAGGGATGATGCTACAGTAATGGGTGTACCAGGTCCTTCCTCAGAATGTGACAGCATCCCATCAGCTGAAGATTTACGCAGTCAGATTACGTTGCCCCAGCTGCTGCAGTGTAAGAAAAAATATAGTCCCAACCATCCCCAAGCACAGCGGCTAAATGCCGGCTTAGCAAAATTACTCGCATTACAGCTGCTGCCTTTCCAGCTGGTGGACTCTGCTTTCTTCCGTGAATTTGCTGAATGTGCTGTACCACAGTGGCATGTTCCAAAACGCCATTACTTTTCACGGAAGGCCATTCCGGCACAATACCAGCACGTGGAAGACAATGTTATGGAGTCATTGGGAAAGGCAGTCAGCAGCAAGGTGCACATGACTTTAGACACGTGGTCCAGCAAGCATGGACAGGGCCATTACATTTCCTTCACGGCACACTGAGTAACTCTGATTGCAGCTGGGAGGGATCCAGGACGGGGCTCTGTGCTGGAGCTTGTTCATCCACCACGCCTCCAGAAAGCTGCTTGTATGAGGTCTGTCTGCTCCACCACCTCTTCCTCCTCCTCCTCCTTCTCTATCTCTGGCAAAGTGGAAGTTAAATCGACGCGTGGCAGGGGCTATGCAATGGCTCAAGCAAAAAGATGCCATACTGTGCTTGAGCTGGTTTGTTTAGGGGACAGGAGCCACACCAGGCCAGAAATTCTGTCAGCTCTGCAGGGGCAGGTGTAGAGATGGTTAACACCACGCCAGCTTGAGCTGAGAATGGTCGTCTGTGATAATGGCAGCAACCTTCTCTCTGCCCTACGCCAGGGTAAGTTGACACATGTACCATGCCTAGCACACATCCTAAATCTGGTGGTACAGTGTTTCCTAACCAGGTATCCAGGGCTGGCAGAGCTTCTCAGCCAGGCCATAAAGGTCTGCAGCCACTTCTGATGGTCATTCCCAGCAAGTGTTCGCCTGGCAGAAATTCAAAGAGAATTCCACCTTCCCACAAACCGTCTGATCTGTGACATGCCCACCAGGTGGAACTCAACATTAGCAATGCTGCAGCGTCTGCACAAGCAGCAGAGGGCCATCAATGAATACCTGTGTGAGTATGGCACAAGGACATGTTCAGGTCAACTTGTTTCCCCCCCCCACAGTGGCTGATGATCAAGGATGCATGCACTGTACTGTCACCATTTGAGGAGGCAACGAGGATGGTGAGCAGGGACAGTGCATGCATCAGTGACACAATTCCTTTAGTGTTCCTGCTGAAGCGCACTCTGCGGGGAATTATAGATGTGGCACTAAAGGCAGAGCAGCGGGAGGAAGAGGAGGCCTTCCCTAGCTCTCAAGGCCCCAGTCTTTACACAGACAGCATTCCTGCGAGTCCTCAGATCAGACAGGAGGAGGAGAGGAGGAGGAATATTTAAGTAGTTGGGGGCATTGAAGGTGGGGATTCCTCAAGGGAGGGTTTTTTGTGCCCAGAAACCCAAGGACTAGTACATGGCTGGGAGGAGGAAGTGCATGATGGGGTCATCCTCATTGACCAGGAAGACTCGGAAGCTAATGCCACCTCCAACCTACACTGCATGGGCTCCCTTATCCTGCAAAGCCTGCTAAATGACCCCAGGATTCATGCTATCAAGGAGAGGGATCATTACTGGTTGGCAAGACTTCTTGATCCACGATACAAGGGTAAAGTTGCAGAGCTCATCCTGCCCGCACAGAGGGAGGACCGGATGAAACAACTTGAGTACGCTCTAAAGCGACACTTGTGTAACACCTTTCCAAGCACTGGTAGGTTACCAAGTGATGACACAGGTGCTTCTGAGGCTGCGGATGATCAGAGGAAGAGCGGTGAAGGCCGGGGCCGCTTGACTAATGCCTTTTAAAAAATTTTAGACCACGACGCCCAGGGACGTGAAATGTAAGCACCCATTGCCAGCGTCTTCACCGTATGGTGCAGGACTACCTAGGGGTAAGGGCAGACCTGGATACCTTTACAGCAGATGATCCACTGGCTTACTGGGTGTTGAGATTGGATCACTGGCCAAAAGTTAGCCAATATGCTATGCAGCTACTAGGTTGCCCTTCATCCAGCGTGCTTTCTAAAAGGACGTTCAGTGCCGCTGGAGGTTTTGTCACAGACAAAAGAGTACGTCTGTCCACCGACTCTGTAGACCGGCTGACATTTATAAAAATGAATCAGTCCTGGATCAGCCGCTATCAATCCCCTGATGCTGACGTAACTGAATAGATTGGGTATCTCTTCTGCATTCCCAAAATCTCCACAACTGCACTCTTGCACAATACCAAAAAGGGGTTACGGTGTGAAGGCACGTGCTGCCACCAAAGGCACAATATTTGGGTGCACTGACGCCTGTACCAGATTCATATAATTTTAATATTGGACCGCAGGGTTCAACCCTGCACTCTTCCACAATACCACAGAGGGGTTACTTACGGTGTGAAGGCACTTGCTGCCACCAAAGGCACAATATTTGGGTGCACTGACGCCTGTACCAGATTCATATAATTGTAATATTGGACCACAGGGTCCAACCCTGCACTCTTCCAAAATACCACAGAGGGGTTACGGTGTGAAGGCACTTGCTGCCACCAAAGGCACAATATTTGGGTGCACTGCCACTGACACCTATACCAGGTTCATATCATTTTAATATTGGACCGCAGGGTCCAACCCTGCACTCTTCCACAATACCACAGAGGGGTTACGGTGTGACGGCACTGTTGCCGACACTAAAGGCCCAATTTTAAAGCAGCTAATGTTACTTTCATCCAAAGCCTGCATAAGTTTCACCATAATTTAGACAAAAAAATCACTAAACTTGTTCTGCGTGTCCTAAAATGTCTCCTCTTTTAATACAGGCTGCCGCCCCAAGCAGTTGTTTATGAATAGATTAAAGGAAAACCATTTACCGTCATTTGAAATGTCATTTTTTTTTTTAAATGTTTCTATTCATCCTACATATCCGCCACTTCACAGGCAGGTTATGGGGACCTCCTAGGCATGATACTTGAAGGAATTTTTCGTTTTTATTCTTAACCTTTACTTCATGGAAAACTCACCGTTCCTTTAAAAACTTGTTTTTTTAAACATTTTGTCCTTGTTTCCTGTCCCGCAGGGCACTACCCGTACCCCATACACCTTTTATGGCAAATATCTTGCATATATGCCCTCTTGGAGGGCACTCTAAAAATCGAACTTTCGAGTCCAATTGACTTGCATTGAGTTCGGTTCGTGTTCGAGTTCGAACTCGAACTTTTGAAATTATTCGAGTTCGAATGCGAACCGAACACAGGGGTGTTCGGCTCATCACTAATCACCAGTCAGTGTGGTTTAATATAAGAACAGGGATGGAGCCGCACCAAACATAAACAAAAGTTTTAGACTTTAAAAAAAATGATTTTTCTAAAATTAGATTTTGTGTGAATGAGTCATTATCAGACTGGAGGAGTTTAAAGGGAGTCCAGGTGAAATGGGATTATTTAAAGGAGGCATTATTGAAGGCCACATGCAATTGCATTCGGCTTGTTAGCAAAAACAAAAAAGGGAAGAAACCACTGTGGTACTCTACAGAAGTGGCCAAAATAGTGAAGAACAAAAAGATAGCATTCAATAATTATAAAAAAACTCAGGCAAACCTATAAGATTAGGCAGAAAGAGGCAAAACAATTTATAAGAGCTTCCAAAGCAATTTTTGTTCAGTCTTTGCAGAAGAAAAGGAACGAAAGGGACCTCAGTTAGGAGGAAACACTAAAGAGACATTTACATATGAGTTTACAGAGGAGGAGGTTCTACAGCAGCTGTCTAAAGTAAAGACAAATAAGTCAATGGGGCCTGATGGGATCCACCCCAAGTTATTAAAAGAGCTCAGTGGTGTATAGCAAAACCGTTAACAGATTTATTTACCCAATCCTTGTTAACGGGAGTCGTCCCAGAAGACTGGAAAATAGCAAATGTTGTGCCCATTTACAAGAAGTATAGTAGGGAGGAATCGGGGAACTATAGGCCAGTTAGTCTTACGTCAGTAGTGGGGAAATTAATGGAAACTATGTTAAAGGAAAGGATTGTTGAACATCTAAAAACACATACAGGGTAATTCAAAGAGATCCGAATGCCTGGAGAAAGGTAACCGAACGCTGAAAATCAGCATTCGGTTACCTTTCTTGGCCATTCGGCTATCCAGAGAGCAGGCAATTCGCCAAATCCTGGCGAATTGCCTGTACATACGGTGCCTGTTTGGTGCCTGTTCGAGGGCAGTGAAATCCCCATAAAAAAGCACTGCTTCGGCTATTTAGAGAACACAAACCAGCAGTGAAAGGTTCCCCTAATGCCCTGCCATTCGGTGATTTCATGCGGCAGATTTATTCAGGCGATTCCCATAGGCTTCAATGTTAAATATATTCCCGTTTTAATTCAATATCTAATAAACCGTTCATTGTAAAATTCTGCAGTAAAGAGTCTCTTTATTTATAGATTTTTTTAGGATATTTTAAGCATTTTTCTCGATTTTTTTTTTTAAGTTTACTTATTTTTTCTGTAACAGCCCTTTTTATTATCATTCCCGGGATCTCATATGTAAATTTCAGACATTTTCGCTCAGTAGTTTCTTTGCAAACAGCATTTCACTTTTCAAACATTCAAGCAAACTGTTTTCCTAATTTATTCACTTCACTCGTCTGCGGTGTCGGCTTTTTTCGGCGGCTTCGCTGTGTGTGATCGGCTCCTGCTCGGGTTTTTCCATGGTTTTCGGTGGGTTAATCCAGATGTTTTTGCGGGTTTTCGGCGTGCATTCGCTGGGTCTTGCAGTGAGTTTTCGTCGGCTTTGCGGCAGCCTTTTCCTGCAATTCGGGGACCCTGTGATGCTTGCTGAATACACCGCAGGGTCACCGAAATCGGATCGGCAAAACAAATCCGAATTGAAGAGAACGAAAAGTCACCGAACGTGCGTTGACTTTTCGATTCTCTTTGTATTACCCTGATAGATTACAATTTAAGAAACAACATGGGTTTACCTCAGGGAGATCATGCCAAGCTAATCTTATTGATTTTATTGATTGGGTAACAAAAATAATAGATAACGGTGGTGCAGTAAACATTGCTTATTTTGATTTCAGTAAGGCTTTTGATACTGTTCCGCATAGAAGGCTTATCAATAAATTGCAATCTTTGAGCTTGGATTCCAATATTGTTGAATGGATTAGGCAGTGGCTGAGTCACAGGCAACAGAGGGTTGTGGTAAATGGAGCTTATTCGGCGCAAGGTCTTGTTACCAGTGGGGTACCTCAGGGGTCAGTACTTGGACCCATTCTCTTTAATATTTTTATTAGTAATGTTGCAGAAGGTATTAATGGTAAAGTATGTCTTTTTGCTGATGACACAAAGATTTGCAACAGGGTTGACATTCCTGGAGGGTCAGCCAAATGACAAATGATTTAGGTAAACTAAAAAAATGGTCAGAGCTGTGGCAATTGAGTTTTAATGTGGATAAGTGCAAGATAATGCACCTGGGGCATAAAAACCCAAGGGCTGAATATAGAATATTTGAATATTTGAATAATATTAGAATATTTGCTCCACAAGCATGTCCCTTCTAAACACATCCAGTCGGCGGGTGACCTCCGCCTGTCCTCTGCCAACTCTTGCCTCTAAGACTTCTCAAGGGAAACTCCGGTCCTGTGGAATGACTTGTCACGGACCGGTGGCTGGCGCGGCTCCGGCGTCCATCGCTGCGTTCTAGGGGGCTGCGTCTCCCTCGCAGCCCTTCCTTGCGCCCTATGCGCGCATGCCGCCGGCCCTTCCGGGTTTGATTCCTCCCAGCGGCGTGACGTCATCACGCCTCCACTGTGGACTCTTCCTGTACCATGTGATCGTGTTGGCCAATCGGGTTGCAGAGCACGAGATTTAAACTTGCTTTTTTCCTTTCTTCTTTGCCCTTTCGTGGTTTTTGCTTGCTTGATCCTTGGTACTACATTCTGAGTTTTCTGATTGATTTATCTGTGTATGACCTGGCTTTTGGCATCTGACCTGAGTACCTCTATAACCCTTTGACCCGGCTATTGAATTTGACTTTGGATTTGGTATATCCCTACGACCTGGACTTGTTATACGTCCTCTGGTACCTCTTATGGTTTTGGGGTACCGCCTCATATTTCCTAACTTGCCTGTCTCTTTATCAGCCACACTAAGGACTGGTTTCTGTCTTCCTTCCTCGTTATCCCTGCCTTATAGGTTCACCTCTCGCTATCGCATAACCCAGCCACCTCAAGGACTGCTATCGCACTTAGGTTTTAGGTTTCTTATTGTTACCTATTGTACCGACTTGAGCCCATCCTTGGACTTACGTGTGCTAGCCTGACATGACTTACCTCACCCAATCAAACTCTCCCCTAATCTTCAAGCCTTCAGGAAATTCCTTTAAAACCCATCTCTTCAGTTTAGCGTACGACATCACTGATGCAACTCATCCCTCTGCTCACCTAATCACACATCATGATTGAAGTCACTTCCATGGCCCACCATTCCTGAACCTCTGGCACTAATGATCCTGACATCCAGCAAAACTCATGGTCTTCCTCAAACCCATCCCCTCTTGTTTCCATCCTATGTCCATCCTTATCTGCATATCGTTACCTTTGGTTATTGTAAAGCGCTGTGGAAACTGTTGGAGCTATATAAATGATGATGACAATAATAATAATAATGTTGAAATTGTATCCTTTGACATACATTCAGCAGGAACTGCTATTCTTTGAAATCATATTAATACAGCATTATTTAGCGCATGTGGCATTGTTGGAAATGTTACTAATAAGAATTGTTGCTAATCAGTGCAAAGTTCTTTATGCAAAATTCCATAGTTTTGTTACGTTACAGCATTAAGAAACAAAATCAATAAAACACCAAATAAGTTATAACCGGTCTTGTAGCGAGGATGTAATCCAGATGAATAATGTTGCTGTCATAACAGCAGGGATAATTTAATGCTGACACTTAGCAGCATGATAAATAGCTTGTCAACCACAGGGAGTAGACAAGTCAACCAAAAGTAACCATCACAATTTCCGAATTATTAATTCATTGCTATATTGTTAATGCGTGAAACAGGGTAGTTTATATAAAGATAAAAATAAATATTAAAATAGTGAATATGTAGGTAATTGTTAATATCATTTTGAATGTGTTACATATTCTAGTTTTAATATATTTTCACTGTTATTTTACTTACTGTTACTTTATTTACTGTCAATAATAAATTATGGTTATGTTAGCATCGCTAACAGTTTAACCCTTTCACTACGTGTTCACTGGCGCTGACTCAATTTTGCGTTGTAAGAGATGCATTCATTAGCATATCAAAACTCCATTTGCATACCTTTTTAAGGCATAATTATTGAGCTCCCTGTGATGAATTCAAATCAATGTGATCAAGTCACTCCTGCTCCTCTGTAATACTGTAAAACAAACTGCAAAAGGCAGGCCCTACCCTCATAGTTAAAAAAGGTCAAAAACTTTGCTGCTGCATTACAACAGCCAGGGAAAAGGTAGAACACAGGGAGAGCTCTGTAGTCACTCACTGCTGTACAGGGATAAGATGGGAATCCCTCTACAGTACAGAAGCAAGGTGTTATTGTAATCTCATTACACTGGCATTATGACACATACAGATATTACTTTTATATTTTATTGGTATTTTTGGACACTGCATTGCTAATAATCTGATTATGATAAAAACGGGGTCTGACTTCAAGGAAGTCAGACCACCGCTGGACCCCAGAGGGAGAGGTAAGTATTAGGCAGGAGAGCCCACTTAGCAGATGACGTGTGGGGAACATCCTTAGCATCTAGCGAGGAATCCCCATGGTGTTCTCCACACATCTTCCGCAGTGAAGGGGATAAACTAAAAACTAAGGTTTTACTGTCTAGCCCCCTGTTATAAAGTTTTGGACTAGCTATTTGCTGTTATTGAAGCACCTATATATTTACATAAAAAACACATGCATATTCTATGTCATCCTGCAATTTAATAAAAAAAGTATAGTGTTTATTGATTTCAGATTCATTTTATTTTACAGAATAACAGTAAAAGATCACAGTGTATACAATGTGTTTAAACAATATTACATAATGTCCATTCTTATAGAAATTGAAATTTTAAAGCTTATTTATTAATGTATCAGAACTGCCAACTTTGGTAGGTCTGAGGCCAGGAAGGAGGTGACATGGTCATGGCACATTATCTGTCTCTGGTTAAGTTCCCGCCTCTCAAGGGAGTTGTGATCAGAGCACGCATGCCACCAAAATGACAAGCTACCTGGCTGAACAGCCAATCAGGGCTGATCATGTATTAGTACTTGTGTATGGGCTTACAAAAGACCTGATATTGATTAAGAACCGGGAGCACCATCAAATAGGCCTTCATCATGCATTTTCCCCTAGTCTTCCCAAAAACAGTTTGGAAGCCTAGTGCTTTCGTATGATTAGGAGGAATGAGGGAATATTGTGTCATATGATCAAACTATCTGATTTGGCAGGTCTGATAAATTCACAAGAATGATTCAAAATCCATTCAGAAGTACTACACAATTGGAAAAAAAAGTGACAAGCAACATTTAAAAGTGTTATCTTTTGATTTCCAAACACCACTAACAGTGTTATTCAAAGAGAGCAGAATAAAAAATATTCACGTTTATTTTAAATATTTATAAAATAATTTATTCTTTTCATTTGCAGCAAAAAGTTACCTTATTTATTTATTAGGATTTTTTTAGGCATTTTTCAGGATTTTCTCGGCAAAAAAAAATCATATTTTTTTTTAACCACTTGGCTGCTAAGGACGTGGATAGCGCGTCCTGCCAAGTGCTTCCCCTGTGCGATGGACGCGGAATTCTGGCCGATTGCTGGCCCCCCGGTGCGGGCTGACATCTTGGATGTCAGCCTGGCACTCCGGGATCCCGGCGGGACCAATAGATGTCGCATCGCGCGAGTGCGGAGGAGGTGCCTGAAAGGGAGGGGGGCCTCTCTCCCTCCCGATCGCCGGGGGTCAGTGATTAAAGGCAGGCATCATTTGGAAGGGCACAGCCTGCCCTTCCAAATGGTGCCTAGCTTTAACCCCTTGGGAGCCGGATCACGAATAGGTGCCGAATCGTGATCCTCTCCCGGAGCTGGCCGACATCTTCGATGTCAACCAAGTTTCTGGGATCTCCCCCTGACGACTGGCGTCATCGTGCATAGCGCGATGATGTCAGTTTTAGAGTTAACCCCTAGCTGAACCCCCTATCTCCCGATCCGTGTCAACTAGGGGTTAATGTTGGATTGGCCAGAGCATGGCCTTTCCAACGATATCAAACATGACCATCTCAAAAGTTACCCAAAAAAATAAAAATGTAAATAAAAAAATATTTAAAAAAAATAAATAAATAGCTTTTTTTGGTTTTGTTTTGTTAATGACATCTATTGGTCCCGCCGGGGTCCCGGAGTGCTGGGCTGACATCCAAGATGTCAGCCCGCACCGGGGGGGCCAGCAATCGGCCGGAATTCTGGCCGATTGCTGCCTGCTGTGCATGGACGCGCTCAGTGCGTCCATCGCACAGGGGAAGCACTTGGCAGGACGCGCTGACCACGTCCTTAGCAGCCAAGTGGTTAAAAAAAAAATCAGAAATGTTAATGCAGCAATATTGTTCCCATTTCAATTATAATGTGAACAATGATGCTGCACAAACGCTTTTTATATGGGTGCGATTGTTAAAAATCACGGGATTTTCCCCCAAAAAAATGTAACGAGACCCCATTTCTAATTTTTTTTAACAAGCGCAACCCATAGAAAATATAACTGCAAATGCTCGTATGTTAACATGAGAAGAAAAACACTTTACACGTTGTAAATTATTGAAAATTTTAATTTTATTGCATTTTTTGTTATAATATACAGACAGGTCATGACGTATACAAATAATAATGATATATTATGAATCTGCCGAGTCTGACGGAAAGAACGATATATAATATGTCTGTGTCATATAATAAAATAAGGCTTCAAAACGCGTTTAAACATGATGAGCGAAAACGGTAAAAATGAGCTCAGCACACAGGCGTGAAATGCCTCAGCAGCGAAAGGGTTAAATAGTGTTTTTTTTGTGTAACATACCTTTTTATTATTATTCATAGGACCTTATATATTATTTCCAGGCTTTTTCATGTACTAGGTTTTTTGCAAAACCTTTTTTAAAGTTTAATTTTTTTTTTTACCCCGTTCAGCATCTTGTTGGCTGTTTCTGGCACACTTTAAGGCTAGGGTCAGACGAGCGTGATTTCTACGGACTGTACGTCCGTGCACACGGACGTACGTTAGTACGGAAGACGCAGTAGTGGCCAGACAGTCCGTTTTTTTCACTGACGTATATATTTTGACGGATGTAGGAGGGAAAATAAATTAAAAAGCAAAACCATTTTGTCCGTGAAAAATGCTGGACGTATAAATGCAGTCCGTCTGACCACGTTCCATCACTCACATACAAAGCTATGCAGACGTTGCGGACGCAGCGCACTTTGTGCGGCCGTTCTAGCGGTTGTACGTTCTTGCCTGCCTTGCGTCCGTGGGCCGCGGCCGTTGTGCGTCCGCAGTTCAGTGCGGACGTACTTCGTGTAACGGGCTCCGATGGGCTTCCTGTCATGCTATCACGGACGTACTTTTAGGCGCAATCACGGACGTGAACACTACGCTCGTCTGACAGCAGCCTAAAGGATTGAAGCCCAGCCTTAATAATTATGGTGACGTAAGTCACTTTGGACTTGGGGTGCATGGACCTGTAGGTATATTTGGGAGGTGCAGGCCTGATGTTCTATATTATTTCCTTGGCCTCCCTTTTGTACAGAATGCTATGTAATCTGAGTTAAGCAAGAATAATGTCATTGCCTATCTGTCTTTCGTTATGGTCCATGTGTATCTTGTTATCTGCTGATAGGTATGTGTCAATATCTGCTTTATATTTGAGCAGTTTGTTAATCTTCTTTGTCAGGCAAGCACTGCCCCATTATCTGCTGTCTTTAGACTGTAATTCTGAAATATCAACGATTGTCATTGTCCGATCTCATCTAGGAATGTTGAGCAAATGTTTATCACATTATCTATTTTAGTCTAATTATTTCTCACAACATTTTCTAGGGGAGGTTTGACCACTTAGAAATGTGTGACTGTCCCCAATTAAAAGAGTTTCATTCTGACCCTGAAAACCTCCAGATATACAACCTAGACTTATTTCTGGGGATGCTAGCAGGCTCTCTACGAGTCCCGTCTTTAAGCTTCGTCTGAGGGAGGCAGGAGAGTTTGCCTGGGGAGAACATTGGGAGCGGGGTCCTGCAAGGAAGCGGTATTGAAAGATGTGAGCCTGTCGGGTTACTGAGATCTGTCCCAATTATGTTACTCCTCTCCTCCAATCCTACACCACTTTCTGCTTTAATCCAACCTGAGGTGTTGCTAGCACATCCATTTTTATTTTCTATTTGTTATGTTTTCTCTTTGTCCTTTTATCCATTTACCATGACCAACAATGTACTACTGCTTGTACACTATTCTGTAATCTTTTGTTGCACAAATATATACTTGTTGGTTTTTATGAGCAAATTAAGGGTATATGAGATTGCTGAGAACGGGCAAAACATAAGTGGCCTGGCCATCGGTGGCTCCCCATTTAGTTCTCATATAGTTTTCACTCGAATGTGCCATTACAGAGGCTATACCACATGCAAATCAGATCGCTATCACCCAGAAAGGGTGACCAGTGCTGAAATGCCAAGGCAGGCTCCTCTGCACAAGAGGAACCACAGCCCCCGATGATCATTTCAGACGTGTTAGGCCTTGTCACAAGGGTATATTGGATGTTGGTTTTTACGTTTCAATTTGAAATAATAAAAATAGTAATAATAATAATAGAAAAATAATAAAAAATAGTAAATTAACAAACTTGGCAAACATTGATCAAAGTACCAAATTTTGGGAAATAAATTCAAACAACAATTGTGACAAAATGCATACGACACACAAAATAAATAGAGCTTTAAATCACAAAGTTAGAGTATATAGCTTAGCAGAAGCTCATTTTGATAATTCAAGAATACGACTTTATTTTAAAATGGACTTAGATTCACACGAATCAAACTTTTTTCTGTGTGAAATAAAGTTTCAGGTTAAAATTTACAGGTAGGATTAATCTCCTCACTATCATTTATTTAATCTTAGAAAAAGTCTATATTATTTGAATATATATATATATATATATATATACACAGTATATATATGAAAAACACATGGAGGGATAGCACTCGACCTAAACTAAGCATTCAGTGCGGGTGCGTCTCGATAATAAAATACAAAACAAAAACCAGGGAGAGAGCACTCAAGTCAACACATTCAAAAACCAGCAACAACAGCTTCATGCATGGTTACATTATACCAGATTTTACCACATTTTGAAAAATTATTAAATCTGAGGTTTGTTGAATAAAATGGTGGAAATTTAGTTTGCAATGAACTGCCGTGAATTGCTTTAAGCCTGCCAACAACGTCAATGTAATCCACCCTCTGGCAGGTCCTACTCTGCAAACCTAATGACTGCCCTTCATGGGATAAACTCACTTACTAAGGAACAAGTCCTTTCCTGGCGCTCTCGCAGATCAAGGTTAAATAGAACCTGGAGGAGGAGTACCTGTGGCAGGGAGGGGTGCATACCCAAGAGATTCATATGAAAAACACATAGAGAGGGGTAGCGCTCAACCTAAACTAAGCATTCAGTGCGGGTGCTTCTTGATAATAAAATACAAAACAAAAACCAGGGAGAGAGCACTCCAGTCAACACAGTCAGCATGTTAGGAGCTACTAAAGGTAGAGTACATTGGCATTTGTTGGCAGGCTTAAGCAATCCATGGCCATGCATTGTGAACTAAATCTCCACCATTTTTTCAACAGGGCTTAGGACCAAAACCCTGTCAAAAGTCTTGAACAGGTTAAGAACTGCGGTATCCCCAATAGGGGGTAAGAAATGTGTTTAGCTGTTGAAGGGTTAAACTCTTTGTTTTTCCTACTAAGCTGCTGCTGTTGTCTTTTCAGCATGTTCATTGGTGTGCTCTTTTCTGGTTCGTTATATATATATTTTACTGTATGTAGGTATGTTTTCTGCTCTGTGTTTGCCTAAGCAGAGCAAATCATCTGATTTTGATGGATGTAAATTTACTCTTTTCTGCTGTAGTATTGTCCTTTGTGAAGGCCTCAAGAATCTATGCAATGTTTTTATTGTTCAAACAAAGTTGCTATTGTTGTGGACATTTCAGTGTATTAATCACAGAATGCTTTGAAACGACATAGATGGTCTTCATGAGATAATACTTTTCCGTTTTTTTTTTCTTTTTGGTTGTTCACATTGAAATGATTTGACAAGGACAGCCTGCTTGTCCCTGTTAAAAGGAGATTGGAACCTGCATAAAGAAACTAAATTGATTTGATTCCTAACTCTCTTATCTTAAATGTTTTGAAATGGGAACATTTTTATGATTTATTGCTTTGGAGCTATAAAGTCTCTTGTTGACAACATATAGTTGTTTTATTTGACTTCCAGCCCTTGCCTTGTTATTAAATACACACAAGTCTTATCATTTTGGAAATGCATATAATAGCTATCTGATGTTTGCGATATGTAAAATGCAGTAAAATGTTGCCTGATTATGTAAGCCTTCTTTTTCTAGAAACCCTATCAATTTATTTTTGAGACTTTTCATTTCATTATATATTGGTTTCGTAAATAAAGTACTATTGAAAATGATAATATGGCCGATATTAATGATTTTCTAATCCGTATTTTATTTATATTACTGGATCATTAATTTTGTTAGAACATTTTGTAGTCTATTCTTTTCAAAAACTATCAATAAAAACATCAGTATATTAAAAGTAGTAATTAATAATAAAGTAATAAGTCACAAACGTTAAAAAATTAACTTTATTCTTAAACTTTAAAATTACGTTTTATTTTCAAAACCTAATTTTAAAAACTAACCTTAACCCAGGGGTCAAGTCCTAAAAATAGAAGTGTGAGAACTCAATTAGCAATTATCATATGTAACACACACACAGTACATTCATACACACACACACACACACACACAGATATATGGAATTTAGAAAAAATATAAGTAAAATCATATACTTATTGTGACTTAACAGGGAACTATATGACTGAATACCTGAATGCAAGCTTTATAGTATATGGAACCAAAGGGAATTCAGTTTCTTCTGCAAAAAATAGTGCAGGAACTCCATTCCCACAAGTTTCCCCTGGACTTGACCCCTGCCTTAACCATAACCATTAGACCTGTGCAAGACCAAAAAAATTGGTTCAGTTTGAAAAAAAACCGGATTTGGTGTAATTTCAGAACTTTGGTTCAAGCTAAACCAAAAATCATTCGAAATGTCAGGACTTCTGAAATTCACACACACACGTTTAAACCACGTACCTGTCTATGCGTCCCGTTATACCTCAACTCACCTAATAACCATAAGATAAAGAAACTTGACAAAACTAAAATAATAAATCTATATTGAGTGAAAGATGTAAGCTACCATAGAAAAATGGCAGCATATAAATTCCAAAGTAAACCCTTACAAGTTTATTCAAATAGAACTGAATTGGCTCAGACTTTGAACCATACGGTGTAATTTCAAAGCCATTCGGCTATTCAAAAAGCAGCAAACCGTCTTTTTCTTTCTTTATTTTTTGAAACATTTTGTTGTATTTTTTTGACAAAGATTTTAACCACTTCAATGCGGAGGACGCGCTCAGCGCGTCCTCCGCATTACCGCTGCTGTGCTGAGGACGCGCTGAGCGCGTCCTCCCATTGGGGTCAGCGTTCGGCCGGGTTCCGGCCGATCGCTGGCCCCCCGGTGCGGGCTGACATCCTCGATGTCAGCCCGGCATCCGGAACCGCAGCCGCTGGAATTAGGTGTCATCGCGGCAGCGCAATGACACCTAATTCAGGCGCCCCTCCCCCGCATGTGCGGAGGAGGCGCCTGAAAGGGAGGGGGGGAGGTCCCTCCCGATCGGTGGCATTGCGGGGGTTAACCCAGGCACCATTTGGAAGGGCACAGCCTGCCCTTCCAAATGGTGCCTGGCATTAACCCCTGGGGAGCTGGATCGCGAATCGGCGCTGAAAAGCGCCGGTTCGCCATCCTTTCCCGGAGCTGGCCGACATCTTGGATGTCGGCCAAGCCTCCGGGAACTCCCCCTGAGGACTGGCGTCATCGTGCGTAGCACGATGACGCCAGTCCTAGAGTTAACCCCTAACTGCCACCAACGGTGGAGATAGGGAGTTCCAATGAACTCCCTATCTCCCGATCCGTGGCAGCTAGGGGTTAATGTTTGGTATGGTTGGATCGGCCAGAGCATGGCCGTTCCAACGATACCAAACACGAATGTGAAAAAAGTTTTTTAAAAAAAATTAAAATTAAAATTAAAAATAAAAATATATTTAAAAAAAAATTATAAAAAAAAAATAAACATTTTTTTTCTTTTTTTTGGTTTGTTAGTGTAGCAATATTGTTCCCATTTCAATTATAATGTGAACAATGATGCTGCACTAACGATTTTTGTATGCGGTGCGTTTGTTAAAAATCGCGTAATTTTCCCCCCAAAAAAATGTAACGAGTCCCCATCTCTAATTTTTTTAACAAGCGCACCCCATACAAAATATAACCGCAATTGCTCGCATGTTAAAATGTGAAAAGAAACACTTTACACGTTGTAAATTATTGAAAATACATATTTTATTGCATTTTTTGTTATAATATACAGACATGACATAACGTATACATATAATAATGACATATTATGAATCTACCGAGTCTGACGGAAAGAACGATATATAATATGTCTGGGTAATATACTAAAATAAGCCTTCAAAACACGTTTAAACATGATGAGCAAAACCGGTAAAAATGAGCTCAGCACAGAGGCGGGAAAAGCCTCAGCAGCGAAAGGGTTAATTCCCAAATTTTTTTTAAAGACGTTTTTTTTATTCTATAACAGACTGCGGTGTTCGGTAGTCAGTTTGTCAGTCTTAGGCAGCGTTTGGTGGTCTGATTGACTGTCTTCAGTGGCGGTCGGCGGTCTGATCGGTGGTCTTTGGCGGCTCCATGTTCCGCGCACTTCGGGGACCCTGAATAGTGAATTCACCACAGGGTCATCGAAATGGAATCACTGAAACGCAGTGTGTCGAAAAAGAAAGCACAGAAATTTCGGTGCTTTCTGAATAACCTCTATAGAGTGGTGAGGGAGTGAATGTTGATATTATGATCTCTATCCATCAGGTATGTCTGACCAATTCCAGGTTTATAGCTGACACCCCTACCTACATACTATTTACAAAACAATATAATTTAGGTTGTTGCCTGTTTCTTTAAGCTCCAGCATGTTCTTTTAAAAGTTTTTTAAAGAAGCATAATGCAGGGCCTTGGTTAAGTGGATATCAAAAGACGAATAAATTACACCTTGGTTGCTTATCAAAATAACATGTCTTAGAAATTGGTATTGGTGGTTATCCCCTAATAGTCTCCATGGCCATCCACTGTTTATGGTCTAGGACTTCATTTTTATTGCACTGGTCAAGTTGTCACTTGTTTGTTTCTTTTTTACAATAAGAACAATACAGGTGTGGAATTCTCTGCCTGTTGAGGTGGTTGCGTAAAAGACTGAACACATTTTTAAATGACTAAATTACTTCCTGCCAAACTGAATATTCAGGATATAATATGTTGGCAAAAGGTTCTTCATCCAAGGAAAAATCTCATTACCATTCTGGACTCTAGGGATGTGCACAGATTTTTTTTTCGATTCGATTCGATTCGATTTTTCGAATTTTTAAACTTTTCGATTCGGCTCGTTTCGACTGCTTTCCGTTTCGATTCGGTTCGGTTCGATTCGTTTTTCGGGTACATTTATTTTTCGGAATACCGACCATTTTTCGTATTTTCGGGTCACTTTACCAGGTTTCTGTATCGACTTTTCGTTATTTCGGAAAATTTTCGTTTTTCGGAATTGTACATGGTTTTCGGCATATCGCCAATTTTTCGGATTTCGGAACTTTTCGTATTTCGGAACTTTTCGTTTTTCGGAATTGTACATGGTTTTCGGTATATCGACAATTTTTCGTTTTTCGGAACTTTTCGTTTTTTCGGAACGTCTGTTCTCGTTTCAAAGCTGTCTAACTCTATTCGTTTTGATGAAAACTACTATGGTTTACTTTTTTAATACTACTTTATATATTTTTTATAATAAATTTTTGGTTTGTTTTTCGGATCCGATAATTCATTCTGTCGATACGATAATTCTGGCGATTCTATCGTGTTTTTTTAATTAACCCTTTCGCTGCTGAGGCTTTTCCCGTCCCTGTGCTGAGCTAATTTTTACCGGTTTTGCTCGTCATGTTTAAACGTGTTTTGAAGGCTTATTTTAGTATATGACCCAGACATATTATATATCGTTCTTTCCGTCAGACTCGGCAGATTAATAATATGTCATTATTATATGTATACGTCATGACCTGTCTGTATATTATAACAAAAAATGCAATAAAATATGATTTTTCAATAATTTACAACGTGTAAAGTGTTTTTTTTCACATTTTAACATGCGAGCAATTGCGGTTATATTTTGTATGGGGTGCGCTTGTTAAAAAAATTAGAGATGGGGTCTCGTTACATTTTTTTTGGGGGAAATTACACGATTTTTAACAAATGCACCGCATACAAAAATCGTTAGTGCAGCATCATTGTTCACATTATAATTGAAATGGGAACAATATTGCTGCATTAACAAACCAAAAAAAAGAATTTTTTTTTTTTTTTTTATAAATTTTTTTAAAAATATTTATTTTTAATTTTTTTAAAAAAACTTTTTTCACTGTAGTGTTTGGTATCGTTGGAACCAAACTTTAACCCCTAGCTGCCACGGATCGGGAGATAGGGGGTTCATTGGAACCCCTATCTCCACCATTGGTGGCAACTAGGGGTTAACTCCAGGACTGGCGTCATCGTGCTATGCACGATGACGCCAGTCCTCAGGGGGAGTTCCCGGAAGCTTGGCCGACATCCGACATCCTCATGGATATGCCCCAGCTCCTCATGGATATGCCCCAGCTCCTCGTGGACATGCCCCAGCTCCTCGTGGATATTGCCCCAGCACCTCATGGATATGCCCCAGCTCCTCGTGGACATGCCCCAGCACCTCGTGGACATGCCCCAGCTCCTCGTGGACATGCCCCAGCTCCTCGTGGATATTGCCCCAGCATCTCGTGGATATGCCCCAGCTCCTCGTGGACATGCCCCAGCACCTCGTGGACATGCCCCAGCTCCTCGTGGACATGCCCCAGCTCCTCGTGGATATTGCCCCAGCACCTTGTGGATATGCCCCAGCTCCTCGTGGACATGCCCCAGCACCTCGTGGACATGCCCCAGCTCCTCGTGGATATTGCCCCAGCACCTCGTGGATATGCCCCAGCTCCTCGTGGATTTGCCCCAGCACCTCGTGGATATGCCCCAGCTCCTTGTGGACATGCCCCAGCACCTCGTGGACATGCCCCAGCTCCTCGTGGATATTGCCCCAGCACCTCATGGATATGCCCCAGCTCCTCGTGGACATGCCCCAGCTCCTCGTGGACATGCCCCAGCTCCTCGTGGATATTGCCCCAGCACCTCGTTAGTGCAGCATCATTGTTCACATTATAATTGAAATGGGAACAATATTGCTGCATTAACGAACCAAAACAAAAGAAAAAAAAAATGTTTATTTAATTTTTTATAATTTTTTTAAAATATATTTTTATTTTTAATTTTTTTAAAAAAACTTTTTTCACTGTAGTGTTTGGTATCGTTGGAACGGCCATGCTCTGGCCGATCCAACCATACCAAACTTTAACCCCTAGCTGCCACGGATCGGGAGATAGGGAGTTCATTGGAACTCCCTATCTCCACCGTTGGTGGCAGTTAGGGGTTAACTCTAGGACTGGCGTCATCGTGCTACGCACGATGACGCCAGTCCTCAGGGGGAGTTCCCGGAGGCTTGGCCGACATCCAAGATGTCGGCCAGCTCCGGGAAAGGATCACGAACCGGCGCTTTTCAGCGCCGATTCGCGATCCAGCTCCCCAGGGGTTAATGCCAGGCACCATTTGGAAGGGCAGGCTGTGCCCTTCCAATTGGTGCCTGGGTTAACCCCCGCAACGCCGCCGATCGGGAGGGAGAGAGGTCGCGATGACACCTAATTTCACCGGCGGCGGTTCCGGATGCTGGGCTGACATCGAGGATGTCAGCCCGCACCGGGGGGCCAGCGATCGGCCGGAACCCGGCCGAACGCTGACCCCAAAGGGAGGATGCGCTCAGCGCGTCTCCGCATACCAGCAGCCATGCGGAGGACGCGCTGAGCGCGTCCTCCGCATCGACGTGTTTAACAGTGTGGAAACCAAGCAATACATAATTAACTTATTAACGTAAAGCAACGCACACAAACAGGAAAATATAGAAAAAATAGAAAATTTATTTACAAAATGGGGAAGGGAAGGGAACATGCCAAGGATGGCAAACTGCCCAACAGGGGCACAAACAACACAAACAAACATACATTTTAGAATTACTGGCATTTGAGGAGATGTTGGAGCTGGTCCGCATCTTTGATTACAAAGATTATGACTGCAGTAAGGGCCCTTACGGCAGGAAGAATAATTTTAGGAAGGATCGTATCATTGACAAGCTACGCGCACCACCATCCTGGAGGTGTTTGGGAAAGACGGAGACGAAGGACCAGATCAGAAAAATGCTGGTCCGACCTCAAAGCAGGCGAGCAGGAGCAGCTGAGGCACATCCGTATTGACTCTTACTGCCGCTCCAGGATGTCCGCGGTGTTAGTAAGGTGTTCCCGGAGTTCCTGCAGCAGTTCATGGATGGAATCCAGTGTCCTGACTGCCAGGCGAAGCTCGCCAATCGCCTCTTGATTGCTTGGTCTGGCTTCTTCGATATATCCAATAAATGAAAGAAGGAAAATACAGTAAGTAAAGCAGGTTTCTATTTTTGACTGAAAGTCTTGAAAAAATATAACAGTAGTATATACCAGAACTGGCGGCCTCCTCCTGCTCCTCCTCCCCCACCACCACCGTCTGTATATCCAGTGCTATATGTAAGAAATTAAAGAAATAAAAAATACAGTAAACAAAAAATGTTTCTGTTTTTGACCAAAAGTCGTTGCTAAATAAAACAGCCCGTGGCTCCTCCTCCTCCTCCGCTGGGGCACTGGTCCCTGCCCGGGCAGATTCGGCGTCCTGTGCCCTCTTCCTGTCTTCTGCCAAATCCAAAAAATATAACACGTAAATAATGCAGACTGGAAAAAATGGTATATCTATACAATATATTGCCGAAAGTATTGCGAGACCCCTCCACTACCCACTACCAGCTTAACCCCCCACTACTCCCATCTCATAGGTCTAAAGTCACAAAATATTTATTTATTTCCTCTGCACATAGACATATATTACCGTTCATTTATATATTTTTTTCAGAAGTAAACATTACGTTTATTCAATAAAAACTATTATTTGTGTTGTGTGTGCGTACAAAACGCATTGTGCTGACTGCTTTTAGTTATTTTATAAAAGGCCTCAGCCTCAGTTTCACTTTCAGTTTCTGCTAATAATAAAACTGGATATTGCAGAAACAACAACAGAAATCCACCATTTTGTTTTGAAATTTGCATCTAAAGCATTCAATGACACTGCTGCAGCAGCTGCTGAGGATGTATTGAACACAGCTCTTTGGATGCACTTTCAGAAGAACTACATGTCCCATCCTATCACTTAGCAGAGACGCAGAGATTTTTATTGATGCGCAGTGGGAGTCAATATTGGGCAAGCTGCGGTCATCTCGTATGCATCACTCAATCACAACAACCCCCCCCCAGCACACTACAGACTACACACACAGTGCCAAAAGAAATCCAGCATTGTAACTTCATCTACATACATCAAATATCACAATTTTCACGAATACGTAAAATCACAAAAAAAAGAGCTATGGCAAAACTGCATGTATGACGAATTGTGAAAACGCAAAGCTATACACAATCACATTGCATGAAAAAAGGACTACATAAATCAGCGTATTTCTGCGCACATTAGCACATGCAAGCACATTATTATTATACAGGATTTATATAGCGCCGCCAACAGTTTGCGCAGCGCTTTACAATATAACATGACACTTACGTTTCGCTATGACGCGGCGGATGCGTCTCAACTGCTCCTCGTCGCGTACTTTTAAATCAGACCAGCGTTTCCGTAGCTGGTCCTTCGTCCGGTCCTTCCCAAACTTCTCCAAAATGGTGGCGCGTAGCTTGTCCAGGATACGATCCTTCCTGGCGTTATTCTTGCTGCGGTAAGGTCCCTTCTGGCAATCGTAATCTTTGGTATCAAAGATGCGGACCAGCTACAACATCTCCTCAAACGCCATATTTTGGGCGCGTTTTTTCCTGGGTGCAGGTGGAACTTCTTCATCAAGAGATGACGAGGAGGTCTCCTCTCTGGCAGCGGCCATTATGAAGAATAATAAAAAAAAAAATTTTGTTCAAAAAGTTGTCAATAAAACTGGCTCAATAAAGTTACGACATGTGCGCGCGCGCGCATGCGCGACCCGCGGACGAATCGGATCTGACCAAAATACGAAAATTCTGATCGGATCTTTGGAAACAATAAAAAAATTTACAGAATCAGCCATATAACCGATACTAGTTAAATATACGATGTCCAGACTTACCGAAATGGTACCGAAATCCCGAATGGAACTGAAATCATGAATAGAGGGAAAATAAATTTTGATTTGACACATTTCAAGTCCATTCAAAAATTCCGAAAAATTTTCGATTTGGTAAACTTTTCGTTTTTTTCGGAAAGGTCTGTTCTCGTTTCAAAGCAATAGATTTCGATTTGACACATTTCAAGTCCATTCGAAATTCCGAAAATTTTTCGATTTGGTAAACTTTTCGTTTTTTCGGAAAGTCTGTTCTCGTTTCAAAGCAATAGATTTCGATTTGACACATTTCAAGTCCATTCGAAATTCCGAAAATTTTTCTATTCGGTTCGGAAACCTGTTCGGATTCGACATTTTCGGATCTAAAAAATTTCGGATTTTCGGCCGAATCGAAAGACCCGAATCGGGAAATTTCGTGAAAATTCCGAAATTCCGAAACCCGAAACGCACATCCCTACTGGACTCAAGATGGAATTTTTTCCCAGTATGTGGCAAAATGGAACATCGCTTTGGACCGGGGGTTTTGCCTTCTTTTGGATCAATGGCAGAAGCAGCAGAAACTGATGTATGAAAGGATGAACTTGATGGACATGTCTTTTTTAGCCTACATAACTATACGACTCTGTGTTACAAAGTACTGAGCAACAGTAGATCTAGAATCGAGTTTCTGCAAACCAGCCAAAATCTGTTACAGGGGTACTCCAGGGTAAAAGCAGAGCAAATATTACCCATCCTGATCCACCCGATATCACTCACTTCCCTTTTTAACTGTAGTTTGGCTCTTTTAATATTTACCCTATTATACACCACCAGACTCTCCTCTTTCTCCACCACTCTAACAGCCTCTGCTTTCATCACATCAGGGCTGTCAAAGCACTAACTGGGGGCTGGATGTTCCCATGAGTGCCAAGACAAACCAATACCTTTCAATATAAACTCTTTGCGAGCCATTGACTGGTCTGGAATCCACAACTCTCCCCATTCCTTAACTAAAACTCTGGCTCAGCCTGATTGACAGTTCATTGGGTTGAGTCTTCAGAGGTATTTCAATTCTCTTTGGACTTACACACAGTATGGCATTTTCAAAGTTCTATTTATATTTTTCTTTACCAAGTCACACTAGTACATGATATTATTTATTTATATTTTCAGAATGATTCCCTAAAAAACAGCATATTTTTATATTTAGAGTGAAGTGTGACAGGCCAGTGGTTCATTTGGGAGTAGACATCTTGGTTGAGTTCCCAC